>CALYLW010000153.1:1233499-1247922 GCA_944989445.1 Ampullaceana balthica | reverse complement strand
ATGCTCTTTTTCAAATAGAATAAAATGAACAAAAAAACTTTTGTAAAAGAATAAGGCCCAGCTGCAGTGAGGAATGTAGAATCCCCCATGAAAAAGCAGAAAATAATTTTTAGTCAGCAAACTAAGTAGTCACACAGGGGGACTCAGAACTCTAAGTTTTATTGCACATAGTCTCGTGTCACCTAACAATGCATCGTTTCAAAATTTCAGATCGATCGAACGTACCGTAATTAACTTAATGAATTTTTAGTTTATCTCTATATGAGGTATGTAATTCAATTTCATAGTGTTTTTTTCACGTGACAGTTCAGTTCGCGCGTTGACGCCACATCATCGATGTACCAGCGTGCTTTTGTTTACATTTTACGCGTCACGCTGAGCTCAGTCCAGCAATCGGTGACCATACCTTTCCCCTCTCCCCCCCCCCGGGTTATAAAGCAACTGGGAGTTAAGACAGATTCAGTCTGTAAATGTTTGTCGCGTTTGAACATAATCAATACTTTTAGTTATGTCTCATATATAAGGGATTTATAGTAAAAAAACTTTGCTTTTTACTTGTTTTTTTATTGACTTTTGTTTTTCCGCCCGACCGACCGCCTGCGAACTCAAGAGACGACGGTGAAGTTAATATAAGGGATTGAATTAGACAACCCCGTAAAAACAAAGGAGTATAATATAAGGGATTGAATTAAACAACCCCGTAAAAACAAAGTTTTTGACCTTAAATCCCTTATATATGAGACATAACTCAAAAGTATTTATCATGCTTATACGCGACAAACATTTACAGACTGAGATTGCTTTAAATACCATTTGTTGTAAAACGGAAAAAGTTTTGGTCATGGATGGTTGAACTTAACTACACAAAAGCTTGCCGCTACATATAGAGATACAATAAAAATGCATTAATTTAATTATGGTACATTCGATCGATCTGACAATTTAATAGCTTTATCCTCCCCACAAGCCAAACCAACTGTGAAAATGTCGGCTCTCTAGCAAGTCAGAAAACGTGTTTACGAGCGTTTTGAGAAAGTTGACTACAGAACCGGATGCGTTGAATCCGGAATCCTTCACGAGTTAATAGGATAGGGGCCTCAAAAAAAGCTTTTATAGGGGTGGGGGGTATGTCTAAGTTTGTGACGTCATATTGGAGGGGGTCTAAGTTTTTGTGACGAGGGGGAGTGAAAAATCAGCCAAAATCACGTGACGTCATTTATGGACGGACTTTAGCTTAATAAGCTTTTCATTTGGTTTGATAAGTAGGCGAAGTGTTAGAACCATGTAGGCAAACTTTATCAACATTTTGAACATTCTCGTCAGTCAATAGTTTAAAACCAAAATGTTCGTGTAAACGTCAGGAAATTTGTTATTATTTATCCGCCGCTAATTGTCATTATTATTTTTTTTTACTTTTTGACTTCCAATAATTTGTAATTGATGGGTCGATTAATCGTAAAAAAATAATTTAATCGTTAAAATTTTGTAACGATCAATCGATAAATTAATCGTTAATTTGCGCAGCCCTAGTATAAATCTAAAGTCAAGAGTCAAGTAGAACTGATCTGGAAGTGTGTGTGCTGCCGTGCCAAGCGATGTAAATCGTAAAGTCTAGAAGATTGTGTTCATGGCGGGTTGTGTATGACAGTTCGAAAGACTCATCCCATGATTTAAACAAGGCGAAGCCCTGGCATGACCCTGTCTCATGAATCAGTTGACATGAAGACCACACACCTGGGCCTACATGGCTTCTCAAAATCTCAACATCCATACATGGGTTCTCAAACTCTCAGCATCTATACAATGATTTTTAAACTCTCCGAATCTACATGGCATATCAAACTCTCTGAAACTCTGTAATCTACATGGATTCTCAAAATGAATGCGTCTAAATGGCTTTTCAAATGCTCTAAATATACATGGCTTCCTTAAACCCTGCATATTCAAAGCTTCTCAAACGATGCAACCTTGTGGCTTCATAAACTCTGCATCTACATGGCTTTTCAAACTTCATTCACTTACATAATGTCTACACTGTATGTGTCTTCATGGGTTCTCAAATGCTGCATCTACATGGTTTATCGAACTGTTTGCACCTTAGAAGCAATTTTATAAATAATTTCTGATAAGAAAAATATTTGGGATCTGCAAATCATCAAACTACAATTCTGTCTATAGGCAATATGTCATTCCCTTTGTTGCCCTGAACATAATGTAGCCAGCTATTATTTCACGCTTTTATTTAAGTCACACTGTTTGTATGTTGTATCCATCCATCCATCCTTCCTTCAAATCTTGTAACGTAAAATTAAACCACTTCTGATGGTCCTAGAGATCTAAAAATTTTACCCCATATATATCGTGGATGACAATGCATTGTATCAAAATTTCAGATCGATCGAATGTACTGTAATTAAATTAATGCACTTTTAGTTTTTAGTTTTTGTTTATATAAAATATTATCACTCGCGTCAATGAACCATGCCTCAATTCGCCCTACAGGGATACAATTATTATAATTTTAAAAAGTATTATCAACATCAAGTCTTGCTGGCCGAAATATAGGAAAATTTATAATATAAAAACAGGGTATTAGTAGGCTTGACAAGAAATATAAGCGTGATCGATTGCCGACATGGGGGTACGAGGTTCAATTGTGAGTTAGGGAAAATGTTTGTTTTTTTGGTATTATACATACATTTGTAATGAATAATCTTTCTTTTTACCACTATCACATTTAAGTTATTGACAATGAAGTTTAACTAATTAAATTGAATTGATAAGGTCGAAAAAACAATTTTAAAAAATGTTGATACTAAAAAGTAGAAAATAAAATAATGTAAAAAAATCTTTTTTTTTAAAGGAGACGCTTTTATTTACATATAGAAAGTGCACTAAAAAGAAGAAAATAAACATTTTCTATGAAAACAGGTGAAATCGGTGAACCTATCTACTGCACATAAAAGCGTGGGGCGTTCATCACAACTCTCTATCGTGTACAAGGCTGCGAAACATAAAAACAATTTTTATGAATATTAATAAACAGTAAACGTTTCACAACTTTGATCATATAAATGCTAATATCACATTAATTAGAAATATTTATCTATATGTAAGAGAATAGTTGCAATGAGAAATGATTTGTGATGGGCACCCCACACTTTTATGTGCAGTAGATAGGTTCACCGATTTCACTTGTTTTCATAGAAAATTTTTATTTCTTCTTTTTAGTGCACTTTCTATATGTAAATAAAAGCGTGTCCTTTTTAAAAAAAGATTTTTTTACATTATTTTATATTTACATTTAATTAGTTTATCCGCAAAGCAAGTAGATATACATATAAACAACATATTTTTTTGGTGGAGCCCCGAAATTTTGGTTCCGCTCTTGTCTAAAATCCTTCATGGCCCAGTCAAGAAAATTCTTACGATAGATGGCCTCAAAACAGATTGAAAGCTTTTGAATGAACGTTTTTAATTTTATGAAATCAGTGTGGGCACAAACTAAAAAAAGGGACAAGATTTATTTGGATTCTTTGACATTCCAACTATAGCTTACGGGTTGTTGTTTTTTTCTTCAAAAAAGTCCCTGCATCAACCAAATAATTTATCCAAGTGTGGGTGGGAATTGAAATATTATACATTTTTGCTTGCCTTTCGTTTTTTTTACACTAGCGATCGATTAGTCACTAGTCACCCACACAAATCTTTTTTTTTCGAACGATTTTTTTAAAAATTGATCAAATGTAAGCATTTCCCAACCAATCCTGGTTTGTAAATTAAAAATTTCAATTTTTTGCTTTATTTTCTGAAAACAAAATATATATTTCCTAGAGCTGCGGAAATTAACGAATAATTTCTCGATTAATCGTTAAATTTTTTTATCGATTAAAATTATTTTAATCGATAAAAATTCTATTAAAATTAAAGAAAATATTTGTAGTATTTTAAAAACTTTTATTAATAAATAATTAATAATAATTAATTTTTTTTACGTACAAACTTGTCCCGCGTAATATTATAATTTATTTTATTAATATGTGTCAACTAAAAAATAGCTGACAGCTTCAGCGCAGTTAAATTTAAACATACCACTGGAAAGTTGAGCAAAGTTGAGCAAAGTTTTGTTTTTAAGCTAACTGCGGATGGCAAAGTCGAAGATGTTGAAAAAGTTTACTGTGTTCACTGCCATAAACAATTATATTTTAAAGGATCAAATACATCGCTGACGTACCACCTTCAGCACAAACATCCGATCAAGTATCAACACATTGTTATAAAATTTAGTTCAAAATATTCTTAATTTTCAATGTCTGTGAGACCGGCGAAATAACTCAATAAAATAAAAAGTCAATAACCTGTTTTTGTTACTTCCCTCGAAATGTTCAGTTTAATGATGTCATAAATTTCCATTTTTGGCTTTAATCGAAATTAACGATTAATTAATCGTTAATTTTTAAAAAGTTAACGATTAAAATTAAATTAATCGATAACAGCCCTAATATTTCCCTTTGGCCATGGATATTTGGATTTCTTGTTGCAATGAGTTTCTGTATTGAATTTAAAAACTGTGGCCAATAAATAGACAAAAACTCCACTGTCAACCTGACATTATGGGCAGGATACGGAATTGCTGATGTCAGTGTGACATAGCTTCAGATGACGACCTGAAAACTCTACCTGTATTTTATTCTGAAATAGGTTGGGGTTTGGGGGGAGGGGCTGAGAGAAAGGTGACATTGGGATTTTAAAAAAAAATTAATAAAATTAAATTAAAAAAAAAGTCCCGACCTTTAATTATTTTTCATAAGGATGAAAAGGGGCGATTTGGCGGATGGCCAAGTGGTTCCAGAATTAGGTTGTCAGATTTTGACCAACACAATAAGATAAGGATGTACAAGATCAATGTAAACTTTTGGAGTCACTTATGACATGAACATATTATGACGCCCTTAATACCTCATAGGTTTTTGACATCAGTGATACCTCAAAGGTTTTTGACACCTGTGATATCTCATAGGTTTTTGACACCCGTGATACCTCATACGTTTCTGAAGCCTCTGTTAACCCACATGTCTCTGATCTGTTATTTCAAAGGACATTTATGCACTGACATTTCATAGGATTGCTGTAACCTTATTTTCTGATATGATTTTCGCGACACTATTATATCACAGAATTGTGACGGCCCTTAATTTCATGAAATGTGGACGGACTATAAAGTTGGACATAATTCTTTTTAAAAAAAAATAATTTATATATGCTCATGTAATATTTTATGTTGTATCTTATTTTTAAAAAAAGTTTCCACAGTTTTTTGTTTGAGAACCTTGCCCTTAATATTTTAACATTGAGTTGATGGCACTGGTGGAAATTCAGACTGAACTTTGAGATGGCTTGCAATGATTGACTGGGTTTTTAAAAAATTTAATTCTTTTCAAACCTATAACTATGGTCGAATCTTATGTACAGATTTGAATAACGTCTATAACTATGGTCGAATCTTATGTACAGATTTGAATAACGTCTATAACTATGGTCGAATCTTATGTACAGATTTGAATAACGTTTGAACTTAGCGTGAAAGACTTAACTCGTCACATGTTAGCGCGACCCAGTCGAGCAACTGAAGCGTGAAAGACTTAACTCGTCACATGTTAGCGCGACCCAGTCGAGCAACTGAAGCGTGAAAGACTTAACTCGTCACATGTTAGCGCGACCCAGTCGAGCAACTGAAGCGTGAAAGACTTAACTCGTCACATGTTAGCGCGACCCAGTCGAGCAACTGAAGCGTGAAAGACTTAACTCGTCACATGTTAGCGCGACCCAGTCGAGCAACTGAAGCGTGAAAGACTTAACTCGTCACATGTTAGCGCGACCCAGTCGAGCAACTGAAGCGTGAAAGACTTAACTCGTCACATGTTAGCGCGACCCAGTCGAGCAACTGAAGCGTGAAAGACTTAACTCGTCACATGTTAGCGCGACCCAGTCGAGCAACTGAAGCGTGAAAGACTTAACTCGTCACATGTTAGCGCGACCCAGTCGAGCAACTGAAGCGTGAAAGACTTAACTCGTCACATGTTAGCGCGACCCAGTCGAGCAACTGAAGCGTGAAAGACTTAACTCGTCACATGTTAGCGCGACCCAGTCGAGCAACTGAAGCGTGAAAGACTTAACTCGTCACATGTTAGCGCGACCCAGTCGAGCAACTGAAGCGTGAAAGACTTAACTCGTCACATGTTAGCGCGACCCAGTCGAGCAACTGAAGCGTGAAAGACTTAACTCGTCACATGTTAGCGCGACCCAGTCGAGCAACTGAAGCGTGAAAGACTTAACTCGTCACATGTTAGCGCGACCCAGTCGAGCAACTGAAGCGTGAAAGACTTAACTCGTCACATGTTAGCGCGACCCAGTCGAGCAACTGAAGCGTGAAAGACTTAACTCGTCACATGTTAGCGCGACCCAGTCGAGCAACTGAAGCGTGAAAGACTTAACTCGTCACATGTTAGCGCGACCCACTCGAGCAACTGAAGCGTGAAAGACTTAACTCGTCACATGTTAGCGCGACCCAGTCGAGCAACTGAAGCGTGAAAGACTTAACTCGTCACATGTTAGCGCGACCCAGTCGAGCAACTGATGTTTATCATTTAATTTTGCAACCGGTGAAGATAAAAATCCGAATAAAGAAAAAATACACCCGGCACAACAAGTATATACTGAAATAAAATACAAGATGCACATGCGATTTTACCGTTTTCGTTTTTAACCTTTGACCTTTGAAATTCCCTTCAAGTTCTTCTAAGGGGCCGTCCAAAAATGACGTCACGCGATTTTGGCCGATTTTCGACCCCCCCCCAATCCCTCCTTGTCACATTTCGTCACAAAAACTTAGACCCCCCCCGCCCCCCTCCAATAGGACGTCACAAAGCTTTGACCCCCAACCCCTTTAAAAGCCGTTTTTTCTAATTGAAAATAAGCGTGTTTCAAATATCTTTTTTGTGACATTCAAATATGTATTTAGTGTAAGTCTGCAATCTATTTAATATCGTAACTAGGGGTGTCAATATTATTTAATACCGTAACTAGGGGTGTCAATATTGTTTAATATCGTAACTAGGGGTGTCAATATTGTTTAATATCATAACTAGGGCTGTCAATATTGTTTAATATCGTAACTAGGGATGTAAATATTGTTTAATATCATAACTAGGGGTGTCAATATTGTTTAATATCGTAACTAGGGGTGTCAATATTGTTTAATATCATAACTAGGGGTGTCAATATTGTTTAATATCGTAACTAGGGATGTCAATATTGTTTAATATCATAACTAGGGCTGTCAATATTGTTTAATATCATAACTAGGGCTGTCAATATTGTTTAATATCATAACTAGGGCTGTCAATATTGTTTAATATCATAACTAGGGCTGTCAATATTGTTTAAAAACTCAGCGCGGGTACTCGTCCAAAACGCCGCATAATTTTCGTGGTCATACGGCTATAGAATGCAATCTAGCCACCATCCATGAACCTCATTTCACACAGAAGCTAACAGCATACTTCCAAAAACATACTGTTGCGCACTACAAACTTTTATTTCTGTTGTAAATGCATTCGTCATACTCATAAACTAAAACTACAGTTTCTTAAAGGTCTTTATTTGAAATTTATTTTTTCCCGCCTGAAATTTCCCTCTGAAAACGAAGGTACGTGTTATACGCCGGTAAATACGGTACATTTTGTCTTTAGATGAGGTCCTTTTTTTAAAAAACATGGTCGCGATAGGAGTGGAGGAAGGAATGAGAAGAAGAAAAAAAAAGGGGGGGGGGAAATTAAAAGAAAACAACAACAAAAAAATATTTGCTCGTCTCACATGGTAAATAATTAATATTGTCGGCGTATTTCAAAGACTCGTTTACTTCTTATCATTGATTCATTCAAAGAACCAAAATCTTTTTTTGTGTTTTATGATTTTCGTTTCATGTTCAGATGAAAAAGTGGTATGAAAATACCGTGTAGTTTGTAAGAACTTTTTTTATTTCCATATGACAGACGCTAAAGCATCTTCGTGTGAAAAGTATTTCCCAAAGGATATTTCAAACACAAAGTTTTTATTTGATACGAGTCCCAGTTTGGCCACTGTTGTTATAGAGCAGTGGTTCTCACTGTTGTTATAGAGCAGTGGTTCTCACTGTTGTTATAGAGCAGTGGTTCTCACTGTTGTTATAGAGCAGTGGTTCTCACTGTTGTTATAGAGCAGTGGTTCTCACTGTTGTTATAGAGCAGTGGTTCTCACTGTTGTTATAGAGCAGTGGTTCTCACTGTTGTTATAGAGCAGTGGTTCTCACTGTTGTTATAGAGCAGTGGTTCTCACTGTTGTTATAGAGCAGTGGTTCTCACTGTTGTTATAGAGCAGTGGTTCTCACTGTTGTTATAGAGCAGTGGTTCTCACTGTTGTTATAGAGCAGTGGTTCTCACTGTTGTTATAGAGCAGTGGTTCTCACTGTTGTTATAGAGCAGTGGTTCTCACTGTTGTTATAGAGCAGTGGTTCTCACTGTTGTTATAGAGCAGTGGTTCTCACTGTTGTTATAGAGCAGTGGTTCTCACTGTTGTTATAGAGCAGTGGTTCTCACTGTTGTTATAGAGCAGTGGTTCTCACTGTTGTTATAGAGCAGTGGTTCTCACTGTTGTTATAGAGCAGTGGTTCTCACTGTTGTTATAGAGCAGTGGTTCTCACTGTTGTTATAGAGCAGTGGTTCTCACTGTTGTTATAGAGCAGTGGTTCTCACTGTTGTTATAGAGCAGTGGTTCTCACTGTTGTTATAGAGCAGTGGTTCTCACTGTTGTTATAGAGCAGTGGTTCTCACTGTTGTTATAGAGCAGTGGTTCTCACTGTTGTTATAGAGCAGTGGTTCTCACTGTTGTTATAGAGCAGTGGTTCTCAACCTGTGTTCCGCAGACCACATTAGTGTCCTTTGTGGTCCACGAGCAGAAGATGAAATTTTAATTTTTAAAATTAAAAACACAAAAAGGTAAAAACGTTGTTACTTTTTTTTAAAACTTATGATTAACTTTAATTACTCGATGGCGATAGCACCGAAAATAATATAATTTGGTTCTATGTTTACTTTTAGCTTTACGGAAAATTACATGATATCACACTAGATTCTAGAATACTATAATTGTTATCTTTACAATAAGAAATATTTATTTTTTAAAACGTTGAGTAAATTAGCCAAAAATTAATATTACAATTATGTAAGTAATAAATTAATTTAATTGATTAAACATATGGAATGGATACATTTCTAATAAATAAAACAACCGAACATAAGGACAACAACAACAACAACAACAACAACAACAACAACAACAACAACAACAACAACAACAACAACAACAACAACAACAACAACAACAACAA
Source organism: Ampullaceana balthica (assembly GCA_944989445.1). Classification (NCBI taxonomy): domain Eukaryota; kingdom Metazoa; phylum Mollusca; class Gastropoda; family Lymnaeidae; genus Ampullaceana; species Ampullaceana balthica. Next base: position 1,238,495 of record CALYLW010000153.1, on the reverse strand, counting down.
CAACAACAACAACAACAACAACAACAACAACAACAACAACAACAACAACAACAACAACAACAACAACAACAACAACAACAACAACAACAACAACAACAACAACAACAACAACAACAACAACAACAACAACAACAACAACAACAACAACAACAACAACAACAACAACAACAACAACAACAACAACAACAACAACAACAACAACAACAACAACAACAACAACAACAACAACAACAATGATTCCTCAGACTCATCCTCACAATCCACGTGTGAATTAAATGCAGTTAAAGGAGACAAAAATACGAATTGCTATACCACGGTATGATGAAGATATTCGCGCTTTGGCTTTATACGCGTCATAGTCAATGATCAACCCAGATCAGAGTTTTTAGTATGCCCACCAATTTTTGAAGAACTGATTAAATCTAATTATAACTCATCCCTTCTGCAAGAAAAGCAGACACACTTACTCTTAGTCACAAAGTGTCTGCTTTTACGAAAATGACGAGTATTTTAGGCTTACTTTGATACGTTTGGTGAATTGTAGGAATTCACCGAGAAACAAGAACATGTTGACAAAATCAATAACTGTTGATAAATTTGATTTCTAACCATGTTAAATCACTCCAGGATCAATTTAACTTCTACTTTGGTGAGTTGAACATTCAGAATTTTTCCGTGTTTTTCCAGTCCGTTTCTTGCACACATTGACTCATTAAATTTACCAACATCGAATTTAAATCAATTCATTGACCTGGCCAGCAATACTGCTTTGGATATGTAGCATCAGAAAGTGAGTTTGGTGAATCTTTGGAGTTCTCAGAAAGCTTTTAAAATACCGTATTTTTAAACTTTGCAATATCATGTTTATGAATTGGTTACAATCAAAACAAAACATCTTTCCCGACTTGCAGATGAACTACCATGGAGTCTTTCAAGTATTATACCTCGTTTGGATGTGGTTTGCTCAAATGCGATAACTCAAGGCCTCAGTAAAAGAACTATATAGAAGTCTTACTTATACTAACTACTGTTTATGACTTAATTTTTTTTAAAAAGCAATAAGAATTGAATAATATTATTAGACTAGTATAAGCGACATTTGGTCGTTACAAAAGAAAGCCATTACTAACTGTTTTTTGTTTTGGAGCACGCAAATCGTAGTGTATTAGTATAGTTTTACTAACGTCTATAATAGTAACTTGTTACATACAAAGTATAATTATATATAAATTTCCATGGGAGAAGCAAAATGTTCAGTAGTGGTCCGTGGTTAAGACACAAATTGTTCAAGTGGTCCGTGAACCTTAAAAGTTTGAGAACCACTGTTATAGAGTATAGACGTTGAAGCTACATTTTCACGGGCACCCGGGCGCAATTTTACCACTCGGGTAATTGCACGGCTACGGGTATACGTTGACAGGCCTAATCCTAATCGTAACACGCGTAAGCCATTTCATACGTCATTAAATAAATTGCAAGCAATGAATTAGTTAAGTCAGGGGTGTCCAAATTTTTTGCATGGCGGGCCAAATTCTTTGAAATAAAGACCCTCGCGGGCCGGATAAAATTATATAAAAATGACATAAGTTGAGAAGTTTTTATAGCAAAATTTTAATGTGAAGGGTGAAACTGCGATCTTGAATGCAGTAAATAGATGAGGTTAGGCTCAATGCCACTGATTTTGATACGTATGATATCATGTAGGTGAGAGGTACTTAGTCTTGTCCTTACACGGTTCTTGTTAAAATTCATAACTGAAAATGTCTGCTCACACAAGTATGTCGAGCCAAACAAGCTGAGCATTTTCTTAGCAAATGTTCGAATCTCTTTGAATCGCTCTTTATCCAGCTGCCGGTAAAAGTCGTTGAGAGAAAACTGTTCACCAATCATGGCAGGTGCACCATCAGTAATAATTCCACATATTTTTTCCAAGGTAGTTTAATGTCATCATTGACTGCAGAACAAAAAGAAGTAAATAAATCTTTTCCCCTTGTTTGGTCTTTAAGACTCTGAAGGTCAAGTAATTCTTCACTCACACACATGTCATCATTAACTCCTCTAAAAAAAAAGAAGTTGCGCAGTGTCAGAAGCATCAGTGCTTTCATCACAGGCTATCGAAAAAAAATCAATTTTTTCTGCTTTTGCCTCTATTTGTCTCTTAATGTCAGATGAGACTTCTTCAATTCTGCGAGCCACAGTGTTACGTGATAGGCAAACATTGGCACACTCCTGTATGATTATACATTTATTCTTATTTTTAAAATTATATTTTTCTATAACTTCTTTGTTTTTTCCCGATTGTAGCAGTTTCGTTATTTACAAAATTTATAGATCTTAACATTAAAAAAAAATTAGATAAAGACTGAATTACTGGTCTTTTAATTATTTTTTTTAAATTGTAGGACTGTGTAGATTAAACAAATCTCAAATTTAAATAGATTTTCAGGACTTTAGAAATTATTAAATATTTTGTTTATAAATTCATTCAAATTCAATCATTAAAATAATGTGACGCAATTTAATTATCTTCAGTGTGCAAGAGCGTCTGTAATATACGATAGAAATCATTAAATTTGATAAATAATTGCAGCGTTATGGGAAAAAGATGTTTATTTTGTACTACGGACCTTAAAATAAACAAAATGTGTTGAATATAACAAAAGCCGAAAATTTTGTTTCAAAAATTTTGATACAAAAAAAACTATTTAAAATTTGTAAGTTCACCGACGCATTATTCGTTTCCACTTCCGAGTGGACGAAAAAATAAAATAAAATGACGTCATCGACTTTTACGGTAGACCGTATTTCCACGTTGTTAAAAGAAAATATAATCACAGATTTTCGCTATCATTTGACATACTCGAAACAGGACAAAATTTCTACTTTTCTAATAAATACAGTATCTTTACAGAAATAATACGTCAGTTAGTTAATTATTTCAGATGAGGCCGCGGCCAGTTAAAATGGCTTCGCGGGCCGGTTTTGGCCCGCGGACCGGACTTTGGACATCCCTGAGTTAAGTGGAACTTTTTTTAAAGTTGCGAGTTTTTTTTGTAGTGACGTCTTATTTCTTTTAACCCCCCCCCCTCCCCATCGTCACCAATGCTTGACCCTCCCTCCCCCTCCCCCTAAGTGCGTGACGTCATTTATGGATGGCCCTACTAAATTATTTGTCCATGGTAGAGTAGAAAATAAAAACTCGTAAATTTAATTAAAATAATTTAAGCCATTTACCAGTTTTTAAAGCTTTAGATTAGGGCTGCGGAAATTAACGATTAATTTCTCGATTAATCGTTTAAAATTTTATCGTTTAAATATAGATTAAAATAATTTTAATCGATAAAAATTCGATTAAAATTTAAGAAAATATTTATAAAAAAAATTTTTTCAATTTATTTTTAAAAAATAATTAATTATTAATAATAATTTTTAAATTTTCAACATACAAACTTCTCCTGCGTATTATTATAATTTATTAATTTACGAGCAACAAAGCCCACCCAAGGACGTTCCGCCACCGTTCCCCTCCAACAGCCGTCTCGACCGGCATTACATGTGCATCGCGTCAAAAATACTATAATTCATTATAGTTAAAATAAATAACTCGTCAAAACAGAGCGTTTTGCTATATATCCCAACGCGCATAACTCAAAATAAGAAGAAATACTGTACCAAAAATAACTCGTTTTGAACGTCCGCGTAAATGGCGTAAACGTGTTCAATATGATTGGCTGTAGGAGTCATATGTGTTTGAGGGACCAATCGCTTTAGATGAAGGGACAGAACGGACAGAAAATTGCCTTTTATTATATAGGATGTAGACATGGATTAAATAAAATAAAATTTAGTTCAAAACTTTAATTTTCCGTCGCCTAAATCAATTTAGCTATCAATACCGCCCAGTGCTCGTGGTCCGATGAGCTGGAATCTAGCAACAGATTAATTCATCATAATCAATAAATAATAATCAGTTACTTTCATTGCTTCATTTGTTAATATTTTAGGTGCAATGTATTTACAGTGGCGTAGCTAGGGGTGGGGCGGTGGGGGCGGTCTGCCCCGGGCGGCACACATTCAGAGGGCGGCATTTGTGGGCATTTGAAAAGTACAACCATTTCAGACAACAACGCTTTTTATTTTGAAGGGGGAAAGCAAAGGTGGAACAAAAATATTCGTAAATTCTAGTCTTGATTAACGGGTCGCACAACATTTGTTTGATTACATAGGGGAAGTTAAAACTAGAGCAAACCCGTTCAAAAATTTTTAATCACTCAAAAAAAGGTATCGTTTTGGGTAGATATTAAGACAGACGTCCGGAAGTATTTCGGAAGCATTCTTTAGTTTATTTATTATTTTTTAGTCTACTCCCTGTTTCACAGTTGCAGTTCTCAATTACTTAAAAATGACTCATGACAAAACGAACTATCCTCTATACTATAAACATGTAAAAATAAAATTAGGAACTCATTGTGGACCTACAGCTTTGACTCATAATTAATTGTAAACAATGGTTGAATGGCTTTTGAACACGGCAAATTTTAAATCCTTTATACTAACTCTTGGTGTCTGCGGCCAAAACTTTTGAGCGATTTTTAACCCACTTGCCCGTAAGCTAGCGAGCTGAAATTTTGAAGGCAGTTTCGTACCGATGATAAAAACAATGTATCAAAACTTCAGATCGATCGCATGTACCGTAATTAAATTATTGATTTTTTTAGATTATTTTATTTATTACTATGTATCATGCTATTTTTTGAGATAGAGCGTCGCGGTGCGTATTACATTGAACAACATTTCTGTAGCGCAAAAAGGTGCGTATTTTATTGACAACTCTTTTTATAAACATATTCCTGTTCGGTGCGCATTATATTAAACAAGTTTTACGACACAACTGCAATTTTGTATTTTGGATGGTCTGGCGCTGCGTATTATAATGAAGATTCTTTTAGTTACTTCTCGTACTTGGTTTTTTACGGGTTGTTTTTTTATTATGAAT